>CM076725.1:2632880-2640325 GCA_038501795.1 Pseudopleuronectes americanus
GGTCACGTGTGATCGAGGGGGAAAGCTGCGGCGTAGACATGAGGAAAAGAAGAGATGTGGGGAAATATGAATAAGTTAATGTTGGGTTGAGGGTGGATTATGTTAGGCTGAAAGAATAAAGAGCTTAAAAGTGCTCCTCATTGAAACTGTGTTTCTGGTTGACTGTCATTTGTTATGTACTCGTTTATAGTTGTTTCTTTGCAACACAGTTTTATTTCTGATATGTGTGTTGTCATTTTGGACACAGTTAAAAGAACTTTGGTTTAGTTACTTACTTGTCTTGCCTTCGAGAATTATGACCTTTTAATTTCTTTGTTTTATTTGATGATGGGCTTGTTTTGTATATGGAAGCATTTTATATTGTTTGGAGCCAAATGTTTTTATTTGTTTGAGTCAACAGTAATACTAACAAGTAACTTGTAAACATTTGTCTGTTGTTTCTGTTATTTGGGAATAATCAGCTTGAGGTACTGCATATCTAAATAACAGGTTTATAAATGATAGAGTTGTATGAGTAAAGTGATTTTATTTTTTAAATCAGATTCCAGGGGAGCTTATAGTGAGTGTGAGAAGTTGCGGGGTGCAGCAGATGCTCTTTGTTGCTGTTCAGCCCATTGTTGTTGAAAGCTGACACTGGAGCGGTGGGATTGGCTGCGACTCCCGGCAGCAGGAGGGCACCACCCCTCCCCTATTGGCTCCCCGGGCTTGTCAATCAGTTGTGCGTCCCGCCCCTTACCCGGCCGAGGGGGGAAGTTTGGAGCAAAGTTTGCGGAACTTTGTTTGGTGAAGTAAAGTTGAGCGGCAGCAGTGTTCGGCCGCTGCGGGACTGAAGAGAGACACAGGAGCACCGCAATCATGAAGCTGTGCCGCACTTTCCTGGGTTCGTATCACTCACTTTGTTTCCACTCGACAACATTGACAGAGGAACTTACTGTTGTGTGTCTGAGCTGACACTGATCTTCTTATTTCATTATTAGACTCAGGGCTATAGACAAATGTCATCTTTTGAGTCAGCAGCTCTGTTGAATTTCAAAATAAGAGTATTTGTATTAAATTGAAAGAGGATTATAGTTGTGTCTGATAACAGCAGCTGTTAAGTGTAAAACTTGTCTATCGTCACAAACCAACATCTTTAAGTCGTCTTGTGAACTTTTCTTACTGAACCTAAACTTCCACCCCTGTGGTTAAAAAAAGGGAGAGAAATAATTTCTAGCCAGACAAAGGACAGTTGGTCCCTAGGGGACCGTGTGGCCCCGGTACCGTGGGGACAATGCCAAGCTGCGGGCTTATTAAAAAACTTTTTTGTTGTGTTAGTCTGTCGGCTTGTTCCATCTGTCGAGGGACTACAGGGGCCTCCCCCGGTCCCAACCTCAGCGCTCAGTCAGCTGCTGCCCCCATGTAATATTTATACTGGCTGCCTGCACAATGTAGCCAGCGCATATAGTCTGTGGTGACGTGAACTGCAAAGAGCTGAAGGCCCCCGGGCCATCTGCATCTGCAGACGGACTTTTGTCACAACAGGGGGAAAAGTTTCACCAGATGATAAACCGTCTGCTCAGACGTGACCCTCCTGATCTCACGTTACTCTTATTTATTTCACTTCTCACAAGCCAGGATTATAGAAGTGAAATAATTCTTTATTTCTTGGTAACTTAAAAACGTGAGGTGTGGTTTAGATTTAGTTTGATATTACTCAGATGGTACTTAGTTCAAAAAAAAAGTGTTGTTAGTATGGACTAGTTGGTTTTTGTTGGGTGACACAGATTTCACTTTGTCACAACAGGGGAAGAAGTTTTCCTTTGTGATAAAACAAGTTCGCAATGATTTTTAAATCTCACTTTACTAGTTTATGGATTACTGAAGTGAATTCTTTTTTATGTTTTAGATTAGTAGCAAACTATTTTTTTTAATCAGTTTAGAAGTAAAATTGTTTGACATGATTATAGTATTTTTAGTTGGTTTTAGTTTAGTGACACACACTTTGTTACAACTGACAACAAGTTTTCCCTCATGACAATCAGCCTCCTCACTCTGAATCTTTTTATTTATCTTAGTCTACTTTTATTATGTTTACTGGTTATAAGCCATGATTGTAGACGTTAATTTATTTTTTCTTTTGTACTTTAGTAACAAACATGTTATCATGCTTATAATAATGTTTACATTTTTTAATCAGTGACTTAAACTAATGAAAAGGTATTTTCTTATATAGTGTGATCTTAAAAATAAAAAATAGAAGCGCATACGTTTTCTCAGCTGTTTATGAAGAGTTTTGTATGAGTTTTGTTCTTAAATATAAAAGCTAATCAAGGCAAGAAGTCATAGCATTTATATTAGTTAAGTTTACTTTGTGACAATTCAGGCTTAATTTAGCAATACAATCTCCTTATTGAAAAACAAATCTTAAAAGTGAAAGGACTTGAGATAAAGTATTAAAGTAAAAAATTAAGATAATTTAGTAATACACTCAATTAAATAAATAAATTGATGAAGTGAAGTTGGTTTCAAAAACAGATTTGTGTAACTCCAGTAAACTGAGGTCTGATATCACAGCTAATGAGGCAGATAGTTAGTGAGAACAGCGAGCAGACAAAAGCTTTTGTTAGTTCAACAATGAGCTGGAGGGAGGTTTTGTGTGTGTGAGTGTGTGTTAGTGTGTGAGTGTGCAGGCCTGAGAGGGCCGGAGCTGTCCGTGGTTCTGAACTCAGACAGACACGGAGGTCCTGCTCTGTGGAGCTGTCTGCAGTCCTGAACCCACAGCACAGCAACTAGAAGAACAACAGAAGTGCTGTACAACATGCACTTTCTATCTATTCTGTCATCTTCAGAAATATGTTTCAATCTCTCCTTTAAGCTGACCTGTAGGCCTGACACACCCACACAGGGCCTTGGATTATTGTTATTATATATTTATTTATATATAGATATATACACACACATATCCCCTCTTTTGTTTATTCAATTGTCAATACTGTTGTTGTGTGCGTCCTCTTTCTCCACACCCACAGTCTGAAATCATACTGATGCGCTGTGCACGGCCGGTGATTGATTTCAGGTCCAATGCATAACAATGGGATTGCACAAAAAGAGCCTGCTGCAAAGAGATAAGAATTTAATAGAATTTCTGAAAGCTGAAGGTTGGGCTTTTTGAATATTCCCTGCGTACGCGGCGTGGAGACAGCAGATAAAGGATGGCATTTGTGGGGACTATTCTCAAATGGCTTGTAATGAATGGTTGTCATTTCCACTAATGGTTTCAAAACAGCGGAGCAATAGCACGGTGTGAGCAACATTTGGGAGAGACTCCAAGTTTGCAGTGTTCAGACCGGCTGTTTGTTGTAAGAGCGGCACTGACAGCGGGCGTTACTCTGTCAAGGAGCTCTCAAAACTATCCACAGATCTCTGACTGACAGTGATCACTCCTCTGACAGCTCCAAACAAACCTCACAACCTGATTTAAACAGTTTCTCTCTATTGCTGCCTTTTCTCCTCCATGGATTATTCAGATTGATATCCACCCCCTCCCCTCCCCCGAGCGTATATAATTTTTATTTAAGCTCCCTCTGAGACTCGCCTCTCTGCCTATATGTCGTTAAAACCCCTCTTTCGTACACGGAGGAATTATCGGATGCTGATAACTGCACACAAGTACTACATCAACTCGCAGTGTAAGAAAAAAGTGAATGAATTTCTGGAAGGTACCACTTTCCAGGATGTATGTGAGTGTTGGATTTGGTGTGTGTGTGTGTGTGTGGAGTGGGGGGTGCGGGGGTGAAGGATGGATTACAGCAGCTATAACCCCCATAATGCATTTGCGGAACATCAAGAAGTTGTCAGCGGGTGAAATGTATAAAATATGAGCTCATTGTTGTGTGTAATATTGTGTTGGCTGTGGAGCCCTGCAGGGCTGCAGAGATGCTTCTCTAAACAGCGGCTGTGATATGATATGATGTGCAGGAGTCAGCTCTTCAATGTGAGAAGTGTGTTTTCATATTTCGGGTGAATGTTGTGAGAGAAAAAAAATCCAGTTTGTAGTTTGAAGTCGTCGGTTTTGTTGGCTCAGATGGTGGGTGTGTGTTGGAGAGAGAGAGAGAGATGGAGGGAGGGAGAGGGTGTGAGTGTGTGTGTGTGTGTGTATACATATGCCCATTGAGTTAGTGTGTAGTACGAGTGGGGACCAGAAGCCCTGCCCATGTGATGCTGGAGGTTTTACTACAGCCTCCGTGATGTCATGGCAAAGGGCGGAGGCAGCAGATCGGAGGGGTGGGGGAGTGGAGAGGGGCTGGGGGTGGAGGGGGGGGGGTTACAATGGCTCACGAGGGAAAGGTAAGTCAATATTACGTTTTTTTTTCTCGCTGACAAAGGCAAATGAAGCCATGTTTTTTTTTGCTTACAAACAAGTAACATCTTAACGCCCTCGGTACACAGAGCCGTGCGCCGCCGATGCGCTGCGTTTAGGAGAGGTCGCCCGGACAGCTTCCCCATCCACTCCTCCTTATTTACCACATCTGGACGTTTGTACCGGGATAGAGGATCGCTTTTAAAACAACATTTACTCGGGATATTTTTGGGGGGTTTTTAACCAACTACTTGAAAGCGACCGGCAACTCTTACCAAACCCCGCGAGGACGCCGCAAACCTCAGAGGAAATATTCTTGAAGGTAAACAGAAATGAACGCCGCTTATGTTTTGGATTGTAAAGTGCAATTTTTTTTGGTGTTATGATTATTGCGATTATTATTTTCTATTTATCGATCTAACACCTTTTTCGGTGTAACTTTGCTGTGCCTCTGTACCCTCACATCCTTTTAACGCAGCAGCACCGACAGAGCGGTGTTTGACCGAGATTAGTGCTGTTTTTTCCACATTTTCATATTTTCTGATTCATCCGATATGAATGAAAACTTACACTCATCTACGACCTCTCATCAGTTTGACATGTATCGATTCTTCCTTAAAGCTTGGATGTGTGCAGGGGCTTTATTCCGCTAGTAACGTGTGGGAACTATAGAGGAGATGCTGTTGTTTAGCCCTCAGAGGTTGCTCACATTTACGCTGACGCCTCGTAGTAAAGTGGGAGCGAACCAACCATGGCGCTCTCTCGGAGGCTCGGTGCTACGCGGTGTTGACCCACCTCTCCGTGACTCTGCCTCTGTTGTGGGTATATGTTGCTTCATCTGTGTGTGAGGTGCTGAGGAAAACCCACTCGGTCTGCGACTGGGCCACGTTATATTTCTCTGAAAGCTCTTTACGCACGGAGTCACTGCCCGAGTGTCTTCTCCTCACTGTCCTCTAGTTTCACCTTCTGTATCTCCAGGTTTCAATGTACTGCTGCGCGCACCACATGAGCCGTGCGTCGCTTTTTGGCTGGTTACAGTAAAAAGACTTCATCGCAATATTGTGTTATTATGGGATATGACACTGGGCGTTGAGCAGGACCCCGTCCCCTGTTTGTTTGTGCGTGCGTGGGTGCGCGCGCGTGTGGGTGTGGATGCACGGACAGATGGATAGATGGATAGTGTGTGTGCGTGTGTGTTTGTGTGTGTGTGTGTGTGTGTGTGTTTGAGAGAGGGAGGGGTTGGCCATTTGATCCTCTGCAGCAAAAAAACAGAGATGCTCTCTTCAAATGTCAGCCGCCTTTAGTGGTGCGCAGATGGAAGTCCTCTGAAGCGCACTGGAAAGAGACAGCTCCATCCAGCTGCACATTTCACTTGATTTTAGATACAGTCACCTCGTCGGATTCAGTCGGTGCGGGGCAGAATATGAGCCCGGGTGTGTGTGTGTGTGTGTGCGTGCGTTTCTCTTTACTATCCACCCCTTCTTGTTTTGCTTAGATGGCCACGTAATGCGCTGTGTGTGCGCCTCTGTCAAAGCACCTGCGTCCTAAGATGGAGGAAAGAGATGAGGGATGATGATACGCGGTGTTATGTCACCCGCTCTCGGAGCCGCTGTAGTGGCCTGTGAGGCTGCTCGCTGCTCTGATGGGAAACTTCAGATGTGAGTCGAAATGTTGGAAAATCACAGAGAGGATACTTCACTGTTTCTGGTTCAAAATGACCCACCTAAGAAATAACGGAGGCTCGGCTTCTCAGGCAAAAGTATTTTCATTGATAAATAAAGGCCTTTCTGTAATAATGCTGGACTTCTGCTGATGGTGATGTTTTGAACCTTTTAACTACTCAAATCACAGACATGAAATGTGAAGCTGTAGTTGTAGTTTTGTTTGAGGGATTTCTGTTTAATTAAAACTCATGAAACTGCACAGAGGGATCCTTGTCTCCGAGTGTTGTTCTGCTCAATGTAGAATGAATAGTGAGGTCAAAAGGAAATGCATTTTAGGCAGAAATGTTCAGTCACCTATTGTTTCTCCTCTGTTTACTTTTCCAGTGAAATGTAGCCTAGTTTCAGGGGATTACAGAATTAGGTTATTTGTGCCTTATGCTGTTAGTGGAGGCGAGAGCAGAGTATAGAGCTGCGTTTTTTGCACAGCCCCTGATAAGAAGTTGCTTCTGTTATTTTTTTTTCTTTTTAGTTACAGTGATAGGAGGAAACCTCTCTATTTATGAAGGGTTGAATAGCCCGTGGTGAGGACAGCAGGTGCCGGAGGAGAGAGCGCAATAAACATGTTGGAGGAGCAGCTGGGGCCAAATTGCACCCTTGTCATTCAAAGCCTATCAGAAATCTAAGCAATACAAGCAAAGGTCAGGGTTGGCCAGGCTTTCAATGGAGAGGAGGCATTTAAAATGAAAGCCTGGAAATAATGGATTTCATGCCCTGCATTAAAAGGGAAGTAAATTAGACAGAAAGAAATGAAAATTAATTAAAAAGTAAGGAAAATCTGCAGAAGAACATTACGCACAAGAGTGTTTGGAACATCACAACCTGCAGCCGTGGGCAGGGGTGATTTAGGTGCACCCTGCCTGACACTGCCTTTCTTGTTTTATTTGACCTTCAGGCTGTCATAAAAAAACTGAGGTTTGACATCGCAAGTAAAGAATTTGAGAGAATTTATTTATATTCCCTTCTTATCTATAAATGACAAATCCAATTCTGACATCTGCCAGATAATCCTTTCACTCTGCCGCCCCCCCCCTATTGCTGACACAAAGACATCAGTGAGTAATTTAAGACTGTCCCACTCTGCAACTTTTGATTTCTCTGCCTCTTCAGTGTGGCTCTCCTTAATCACACAAAGTTGTATCTAAATCCTGCTTAACATGACCAGGGGTGTACAGCTGGCCCCGGCCCTGTATCTACACTAATACTGTTACAGACAGTTCACCCTGGTATTTAATCTAACTATGGATTTAGGCGTCTTTGTTCCATTGTCCCATCACTGTAAGCTGCAGACTGGTAATGGAATTACTAAACTTTGTGTATCTATCTTGCCTATGGATAATGTTCTCTATTGTTATCGAGTTATTAAATGCCTAAGGGTGTTTATC
>CM076725.1:2640525-2680525 GCA_038501795.1 Pseudopleuronectes americanus
CCGAAAAACCCAACGAGTGAGTTACTGAGAGTTCCCCGTTCCCGACACCCCAAGTTAGTTCCTACCAAGCACCCAAAAGCGAGTTCCTCCCCCCCCGACTATAGCCTGACAACTATACTGATCCGACGCAGCCCCACCCATATGAGCCCCTCACCGCCCACCACCTGCACCTCCGTCCAGCACCCTGACCCCCGGGCTCTTATAGTCCCATATAACAGTCCCTGGCCGCCCCTCGGCCTCCCATGAGTGTTACGAGCCCCCCGAGTGACCCCCGACCACCCCCACCTCCACCGCACCCCTGCCCGAGTGCCCGCCTACCTGCCGCCATACGCCGGCAGCACTCCGCCCCCTTAAGCTCTATATCCCTCCTGACCCATCAACCTTGGTCCCACCAACCCCGCGCCTGCCCGGAGAGCCACATCTACCGCTCCCCACCTAAGAGCCGCCCCCTCGCCCATATTAAAAACCTACTTTGCCCCCGTCCCAATTCCACATAGAGTCCCCCTATCCTACGAGCCACCACCACACCCACAAATCACTATCCCCACCCTCCCCAATACACTCTCTGAACTCACCCGGCGAGTCTGAAGCCTCACCGGCCTTCCCCCCCCACACGACCTCCCTCACGCGTACGTCCCTGTTGTTTAATCCCCTAAACAGCGTGTTCACCCGACCGCCTGCCCAGTTGAGTGCGACACCCTCTTGATTCGATCACCGAGCCCGCCCCCTTACACTTCCCTACACCAGAGTTCTGTGCCACCACTGAGTCCCCGAGCGAGGCACCCCCGCGAGGCCCACTGTGCACCCCGCCCACGAGGCGCCCCCTGTCGCACAGACCGAATGACCCCCCTCCGCCCTTGCCCCCTCCAACATCGCCGACCCCCCCATACCCCTAACGTATTCTAAGAGTCACCCCGAGCCCCGTCCCAAGTTGAGTCCTTCTAACGCTTGATCCCCTGACAGCCTACCACTTCGCCCCTATCGCCGGAGTCACTCCTTTGAATTCTCCCCACATAACCTGACACTCTTTCCTCAGCCCCCATGCCCCATCCCTACCCAGCCCCCGACCACCCCGCCTTTGCCCGCCGACCACACCCTTTTCAGTTATCTCGACATAGCCCTGAGTTCCCCTCCCGACAGCGCCCCGCGAGTCTCCAGAGTGTTACCGCGAGTTTCCCAACGCCCATCCCGTGTTCGCATTTTCTCGCCTCCCCACTCCAGAGCCAAAAGTGGTGTGTTACGCCATTCCCAGATACGACTAGAGTTCTGTTGAGTCAGCGAACCTATTCCCCTCCCCCATGCCATGCGTCCCCTACCGCACCTACAGCCCAGCCCGCTTCCGACCCCCTAAACCGCCCCATTGACCCTAGACAATCTCCGACTAGTTAGCCCCCACCCCCCCCCCCCACCCCCCCCCCCCCCCCCCCCCCCCCCCCCCCACCCCCCCCCCCCCCCCCCCCCCCCCCCCCCCCCCTCCCTCCCACCCCACCCCCCCCCCACCCCCACCCCCCACCCCCCCCCCCCCACCCCCCACCACCCCCACCCCCCCCCCCCCCCCCCCCCCCCCTATTGCTGACACAAAGACATCAGTGAGTAATTTAAGACTGTCCCACTCTGCAACTTTTGATTTCTCTGCCTCTTCAGTGTGGCTCTCCTTAATCACACAAAGTTGTATCTAAATCCTGCTTAACATGACCAGGGGTGTACAGCTGGCCCCGGCCCTGTATCTACACTAATACTGTTACAGACAGTTCACCCTGGTATTTAATCTAACTATGGATTTAGGCGTCTTTGTTCCATTGTCCCATCACTGTAAGCTGCAGACTGGTAATGGAATTACTAAACTTTGTTTTCTGCGAGGATAAGGTCTTTTGTATCAGTTTTAAAGGCTAAGTGTGTTTATTTTAGGACTGATACTATTTTCATTTCAGAGCACAATAAAGAGTTCCTAAACTTTGCCTCCCAGGAATACAAACTTTATAAAAAAAAATCAAAAATCCTGCTGGTGAAATATGATTCTGTTTTAATCCATTCATTTTATATTCGTCTTTACCCCCCTGGCCTCCCTCGCTTCTGATTAGTCAAGCCTCCCTGGCGAACGGCTAATTGTCTCCTACTCCTCCAATTTTCACTGCAAAATAACGAGCTGTGAGTCTTTTAGGTTGGAATGAGCAGCATCGGATCAAAGAATAAGAGAGCACATATCCTGAGCAGACACGGCTCAAATTAGTTTGTTGTTTTGTTTTCAAAAGAGGAAAGATTCACGTGTTCTGCTTTTTTATTTTACATTAAACAACAGATGAAAGTATAGAAAGGTCAAATTTTTGCCTGCACCTTTTGTGTGATTAATTAACTGCTCTTATAAACCGCAGAAATCAGATATATCATGCATGTTCAACATGTCCAGATCCATTTCCTCTGTCTGTGGCAGGAACAGTGGCTCAGGACTAAACAAAGTGAGCAGGGACGCTGACACCGGGCCTGAGGCAGCATGTCCTAGAAGAGCACTGTTATATATTTGGCATTTAGCAGGGAGACAGCTCTCTGTCTCCCAAACTAACAATACAGGATGGACACTCACTTCACTTCACTTCACTTTAAAAGAGGGAAGAAAAGTATAAAACTGGGGATTAAAAAAAATATATATAAAGAAAAAAGTGAGATTGCATGCTTGTGTGCGTGGAGATACAGTTAGCTGAGACAGAGACAGATAGAGATAGAGATGCAGACGAACAGTACTGCTGCTGTCATCACTTTTTTTGCGGGGCTGTGTTGAAAGTTGATAAACAAGCATTTTCCAAAGAGTGCTGGCAGGGCTCTGGCAAGGTTTGCATATATCGGGCTGAAGTAAGGATGGGCGTGGGGGTTGGCGGAGGAGGGAGGGCGAGGGGGGGCACGGAGGATACAGGCTGGTCTGCACTGGGACCCTCTCGGAAACGGACGCGCAGCCTTTTGTTGTCTCACCGCTTGCTTTCCGATTGGCACTGCTTTTAGTATGGACTTTGACTGCTCTGTGGGTTCACGCACAGGTAGAACAGCTCCCACTGAAAAGATGCACATAATGGGTTGGAGGAAATAAGATGGAAAGATGCATCTTGCACCCTACAAAGGCCAGGGATTCAAGTGAAAAGAGTTTTGTGTTTTGCCAGCTACCAAGACTGATAACAAGATATTTCAAAGAGATGCATCACTGCAGTCATTTTAGATTCAGAATCTTCACTCACACATTTAGTCAAAATTCAGATAATTTGAATGTTTTGCCTTGAATCTCCACTGTATGAATTGAGAATCATAACTGCTGCTTCGTATTATAATTTCAATAGAGTGGATTCAACTAAACCTTGGTCCATTTCAGTGTTATTTTCTCTGAGATGTTATTTATTTATTTATTATACGGACAGGCAGCCCGTACAAAAGGGCAGTCACTATAAACTCAAGGGCACTTCCTCTGTCATAGCATTCTGCTGCCTGCTGCAAAGACGCACAATCCATACAGCATAAAGGTGAAAGCTAAAGGGTATGGATGTGTATATATATCCGACCAAGAATCAGGTTTCACTGTACCAGCTCGGCGGTGCACAGGAAACAGAGTGGAGAAGAGAAAGAGAGCGAGATGGGGGCATCTGAAGTGACTGAAAGCTACACTAGTTGAAAAGTTCAGCCTTGGGCATTCATAGGGACAAGCGCCGCACTCTCCCTGAACTCTAAAGTGACGGGACAAATATACGTGCACCTCCACTCAGTGTTTGTTTGACAACTCCGCCATCGCCAGCATCTCTGACAGTAGGAAGAGCGGAGAAAGGGATTTGTAATGGATTTAGTGTGTTTCTTCTGGCCGACCAGGGAGGTGAAGTGAAGCACTATTATCCTGATGAAAAAACAGGGGCAAGTGAGAGGGGGAGAAAAAAAAAGCTTTGATTTATGCATGATTCATTATTTACTGACCATTCTTCACCCCTTCTCCCCTCGCAACACCCATCCCCCTCATGCTTATATGCAGCCTGAAAAGCTCGATAAAAATGTGCAAATTTGATTGATTCTAATAGCAGACTGACAGGGACCCCAGCTGGGGCACTTAACCATACCTCTGTGTGTGTGTGTTTTTGTGTGTGTGTGTTTTTGTGTGTGTGTGTGTGTGTGTGTGTGTGTGTGTGTGTGTGTGTGTGTTTGTGTAAGTGTGTGTGTGTAAAGCATACACACTCTTAGTTAATAAAGGAGTGTCTGCAGTATGCTCCAGTACCCCGTCCTTCCCTCAAAGTAGCAACCCCACCCTCCCTTTCCGTCCTTTATCCAAACCACTGCCCCATCCGTTGGTGCTGATGCTGATGATTTCTTATGACTACCCCCCGACCCCCCTTTTTATTTCTTTATCCCAAAATCCCCCCCCTTCCCTCCTCCCATCCCTCCTTGTTGACTCACCTCCTTGTTTCCTCTCTTTCTGGTGCTACAGAAAATGAGTTTCGGGGCGAGCTGGTGAACCAGCGGTGGACACGAGGCGAGAGGACCAGCAGCCGCTGTCAGGCCTCCCAGAGACTGCAGAGCCGTCGACCAATCATGGTGAGTGACAAGGCCCTGCAGCCCATCCCCCCTCCACCCCATCCCTCTTCACTACCACTCACCACTCCCCTACACCCCCTTCCCTGATTCTGCTTCCTGGGCATTTCCCCAATCCCTAACTCAGCGGGGAAAGTGAAAGAGGGTGGAGGCAGAGAGAGGGGAGGATGGAGAAAAGAGGCAAGCTGCGTGTGCATTGGGGGGAGAAGGGGGGTTGGTTGATGGCCAAGCTGGACAGAAAAACATGAATCAAACAGCACATCAAATCTCCCGCTTGGCCCGGCCCATCCTTTGCCTCAGCTTAGTTCAGTTTAGTTAAGCTCAGCATGGCACAGCTCAGCGTATTCCCACTGCTGAGTTCACTTCACTTCACAAGACCTTTTTTTCTATTGAAACACAATGAAAAAAAGAAACTCAAAAGGATGTCCTTGAGCTGCTCATACTTTTTTGTCCATGATATTCCTCCTTATCAGCAGAGTAAAAAACGCTCTCTTCCACCAGCTACTTCCCTCTTCTTTAACACGCTCTGCCATTTGAAACCTGTCTCAGCTCCTTTCTGTCTTTCATTATAAAACCTTTGACCCAAATTGCCACATTTTCAAGGTTATTTATATATTCTGAAAACATCTGGTCTTTTTTACCCCTGTGAAATCACAACGGAGAGTTGCCTTTTGAAAATCTGGGCAAAACATATTTCTTTTATATATCATAAATTAAAATATATTTAGAATACATCAACAGCTCTCCAGTATAGATAATAAAATAAAAGAGAAATGGGAGAAAGAGTAAGAAGTAGAAAATTGGCTTATTACACACATACATTCTTTTCATCTCCAATTCTAAATCTTTTCTGGAAACCGATGTAGAAAATGCTGACGTAAATAATCATTTTAAAAGAACCTTTGATATTAGAAAATCTTTTGGGCATTAACCTGCTTGGTAAGATCAAATCAGCAGACATGCATGTTTTCAATATACTGAGAGTGAGTGCCATGAGCAAGTGACAAGGACATGGAAACAGCCAAACCCACAACAATTTACTTCATGGCTATCAACAATAGAACAAGTTACACTAAAGATAGATTTGGTAAAATAGCAATCTACTCTTATTTAGTCGAGCACAGGCAATAAACAAATAAAGTCAATAAGTGTGTATGTATGGAAGATAATAAGCAAATCATTGCAATAAAGTAACAACTGCGAGTGTGACACTCAACAAAGAGATGGAGGGATTGAGGGGAGATTGAAAGAGAGATGAGTGGGAGCGGTGAGGCAGGGGGGTTGTTTTCCCCTGGGCCCAGTAAAAGTAGTTTTGCTTCCCCCCGATGGCTCGGGTTCATCTGAAGAGATGACTTTTATTGATTTGGTTTGATTTCTGCTGCTGACAGAGCTGAGGAGAGAGAGCCGTTGGTTTCAAACACTCTATCATGTGAAGCTGCTCCCGTCTGTTTGGCCTGACACTTATGATACCTGCCACACAATCTTCATATTATCTTTTTAGACTTGTAGCGAAACTCAGATGAATGAAATGGACAGAAGATAAGAGCTAAAAAGATGTTTAGTTATGAACACTGGAATCCCATCGCGGATGACACGATTACGCAGTCACACGCGCTCAGTCTTTTTGCATATCAAGCGAGGAGCACGTCCCCTCCCCTCCTCCCTCCCCCCTCCTCACTACTCCGCTCTGCCTCAAGTGAATTATTAAAGTGAAACTGAGGAAAGGCTCGCTGTGCGGTGATCCAACATGGAGGCCGTGCATGCGTGGTCCGCCTGTCGAGGGAGATGTGCAGCGTGCCTTTAATTGGCAGCTGCTGTCCGCAGGTAATATTTGGAGATGTCAGTCTTCGTCACCGGTCGTGAGCAGTACTCTCCAACTCATCTCCCCACCTTAACCCCCTCCTTTCTTCATCTCCTCTTGTAAACCTGAAAATGAATAAAAGAGTCATTTATGTGCACCAGGGGACGAAGGGTGACCTTCTCTCTGAAGTCATTGCCCCCAGCCAGCCATTTACATAGAGCTGTCAGAATGCAGAGCAGAGCCGAGGCCCTCCTGCACCGACCGTTGCACACAAAGAAGGACATAATTGATAATGTACAACACAGCCTGTAGGGATGAACTCCTCCTCTTCCTCCGTCTCTTCCTCCTCCTTTTTCTCATTCATCTACTGCTCTCCACACCACATTTCACACTAGTTAAACCCAGAGACTCATACACATAGAGTACATGCACATTCTGCTGTGCACATATAGCGGTTCTTGCATAGACACATACACACACAGACACCTAGACACATTTCTTTATAGTATTGTGTAGCCCACCTACATGCACAGTTCCCGGAGTCTAATTAAAAGACAACAACAAGGACAAGTTTTGAACATACATTTAAAAAGAGCTATTTGAAAGAAATAATAGAAATCCGGTAAATGCCTGCCTGCCTGTATCACTGGCTGTGACTTTGTGTTCTTAAAAATTTAATGAGCTGGAATTGAGAAAAAGGACTGGGTAAAAAGAACTCCGATGTGTTTACCTATTTAAATGTGCGTAACTATGGTTACACAAACATGAAAGAAATGGGTGCCCTTTCAGTCAAGGTTTTGATTCATCTGATGACTATCAATGTAAAGAGGAGGCAAAGGAGGGAGGATGAAAAAGTGCAGGAGTAGCATAATAGTATATCATATTTTCATGAAGGAGAAACATGTGCTTTAGTCTTATTCAAATGCACACACACGCTTCTTTCTCTCACACACACATTCTTAAACACAAGCTCCCCCGTGTTTTCCTTCCCTCCCCGGTCATATTCAGTCATGTCAAATATTTGTATAATTCCACCTGCTTTAGCATTTGATTCATCAATGTTTCGCCTACATTACTTCTCACCAGATTTACAAGACAGTTTTAAATTCACCAACATTTAGATTTGTAACTAGTAGTTTACATCCACTCTTGACTCTTTTCAAACCAGGCCACTATCTTTCCAGTAGTGGAAATAAAAATCTGTCGTTTTGTTTCATAAAATAACGGCAAATGTATCGGCCACTATCTTGATAATCAGTTCAGAATTTCAGTCAATCTTCAACCTTCCCTGGTTGGCTGTTTGATGCTCATCTTTGTCGTACATTAAAATAAAACACCCGGCTGTTGAACCGTTGGTCAGATAAAAAAAGCAATTTGAATGTCAACTGCCTTTAGAAAAAGTGATGGACATTTTCCACAATTTTTTATGGCATTGCATGGACAAAACAATAAAACATTTTAAGTACAGAGGTATTATCTGCAAGATGTAAATAGGATGTCAGATGATAGATGTTCCCACACAGCCTTTTTTTAACACCACCATGTCTTTCACACATTACTTCTAGCTGTTCTCAAAATGTATCTTTTTGTTATAGTTAAATACTTCACCTATTAAGGTTTCTTTTAGATATTTTAGGTATTAGGTTACTTTTAGCTCTGTATTTTTACCACTTATCCATGACGCTAAGCAAACTACTTCCCCCTCTTCACTCATCCATGAACCATTTAATGGTTTATCCGTTACTTTTAGCAATTTATTTCATCCATTTTCTCAATTAATTTGAGCTAATTTGAAGGTTTATGCATAACCTTCAGCTTTAACAATTTATCCATTAGAATTTCCCAATCCTTTTAACTGACTATGTTGAACTTTTAGCTATTTGAACCACTTATCTATTACATTTGGCTAACTGTTGCACTGTTCCCTAGGTGTAACCAACTAAGGTACAACAGTTGTTTATCAATCTTAATGTCTAACGGTTTCAAATTCACTGGAAGCTTGCTAATTAGTCTTCATACATTCTCAACACACAGTGCTCAGATTTACAGCTGACTCAACATGGATTTTATTCAAACTATAGTTTCATTTTTTTTGTTGTAAGCTATTATTTGTTGAGCTATATTTTACAATATTTCACCCTCAAGCAACTGAAAAGTATCCCTACAGTAAAACTGTCCTTAAACATATTGATTTATTTGTATCATTCTCCTACAATATTTTTGAGCAGCTTTTCAACCGAGATCAGCATCATTGAGCTACTTCACACATTGAGCAGTTTAATCTTTAAAATAAATAATGTTTTATGACAAGCTTTGTTATGTGATAGATGTAGTGTTGTACTTCTATAAGGTAGAAAAAAAACTCAAGTGAAATACAAGCACCTCAAAATTTAACTTAATGATAATACTTATTCCACCACTGCTCCATTCACGCATACACAGATACAAGTGCAGACTGTAATGTAAGGAAACAGACGGCGTGGAGGGGAATACACAAACACACACATTGACTGGAAACTCTTCACTGCGCACTCATCCGCTCCTCTTCCCACACTGAGCGCTGTGAGTGGAGCACAGAAGGAGTCAACTGCTCCCTTCAGGCAGGGCACAAAGCTGCTGCTTGTTGCTCGACCTCCACATTAACAGCGCTCGATCAAAAGAGTGGAGGCCGGAGTGGTGAGACACAGAGAGGACAGGCCAAGACGCTGGAGAGCCACACAGGAAGGGAGGGGCTCGGGCCTGCACCTGTACCTCCGGCCCAAAACTACATGCTAATGAATGAAGCGTCCCCTCCTCGGGGCAAAAAAAAAGTAAAGCCCTTAACAACAACAGCGTGCTTCATCTTCCTCTCATCCCTCTTTCTCCCCTTCTTTTCATGAGTAGTCTATTAGCAGGAAAGGGGCACTGCCAATTAGGGGAGAGAGAGTGAGAGAGAGGGATAAAAAGAAGAGAAACAGGGACCCCCATGTTTGAATCCCACTGTGGCGGTGCCAACTTGACTATACAGAAGCAACAAAGCAGCTAAGTGCCAATGCATGGGGAGGGGAGGTGGTGTAGGCAACTGGGGGGGATAAAGAGAGTTTTGCGGGGAATATGTGTGTGTGTGTGTGTGTGTGTGGGAGGGGGGTCACAGGAGGGAGGAAGTGCGATTCAGAAAGAGAGGAAGGGGGGAGACCTGTGGTATAAAAAAAACCTGAGTCCAGTAATCAAAGCTAATGGCTCCATTGTGTCTAAAAAGCATCTGATAGCTCTATAGTGCACTGAGAGCAGCACTGAGCATGGAGAGGTAGTGCTGAGGAGGTGTGGCCAGTGTGTGTGTGTGTGTGTGTGTGTGCGTGTACTATCGTGCTTGCTGCCTACTCCTGGCTCGGCTTTTAAGCCACAAAGGAACAGGTGTTAACCCTGCCGCACACACACACACACACACACACTCACACACACACACACACACACTCCTCCGTAAAAGGATTATTACAGTGGCTTTTTAGCGGATTGTGTGTTTTTGCTCTATTATTATTTTCAGCATATGATTGTCACTCCCGCTGCTTACAGGGGCCATGGCCTCTGGGTGAGTGCCGCCGTTTGCCTCTGCACAGCGTACAATCATGTGTACCACTCAGGTGCAGGAAATTACAGGGAGAGTGATCGGACGTGTGTCGGGTGAGGGTGGGTCTGTGTGTGTGTGTTAGGGGGGGGGAGTCTGAAGGTATAGCTTCAACAACAAGGTTTGAAGCTATACGTTTGAGTGAGGGTTTTTTGTTTCAAAGCAGAGGAAGAAAAGGACGATTAAATACGAGGGAATATAGTGACAGCTCTGATGGTTCCTTTTCTCTCTTCTCTCCTCCACACTGCTCTCTTCACTCTCTCCTCCTCTTCTGCTCCCTCTTTTTCTCTCTTCTCTCCATCTCAGATGAGTATCGAGGGTGATGACAAGCGGACTCGCACTCGGTCCAAGGGAATCAGAGGTGAGTGTTTGTCAGTTCTCTCCATCACTTCAGGCTCCGTCATTTAAAGGTTCCTAGTTGTAGCTGTTCACAGGGGGAACATCCAGCCTATCACAGAGCTGACATAACAACAACCATAGGAAAACCCACACATGCACACGTGGAACATGCAAACGCCACACAGGTGGATCATGCAGGTTCAAACCCAGAACATTCTTACTTTGAGCCAATGGTGCTAACCACTACACGCCCCACTCCATGGTTCAGATTCAGGCCTTAAGCTAAAAACCTGGAGACGGAGATAGTTGAAACTTCCTACGATTTTTATCCTGAACACTGTTTCATCAGTTTTCATCAGACTTGCGCTACCTCTGCACTTCATAACTAAAGTTAGGGACCAATGTAAGGGTGCATGAAAAATGTCCAAGACAACATTATAGATTCATATCAATATCTCTCTCTCAATTCAAACCAACGTTATTTACATCTAAACCTCCTAAAACCATGGGTTATGAACCAACAAATTTACAGATTTTACATTGAATAATATAATATAATGATAATATCATTCATTGTTTTTCAGTTTTTGAACATCTTAATTATTTGGTTAGTATAGATATATGCCTCACACATTTATGGAGTCTATATAGTGTATATAGGACTACTGTACCTATTGATATATGGGTTTTTCATTTTGTGTTTTTATGTGTTCAGGTTTGTGTGTGTGCGTGTGTGTGCATGTGTGTATTTGATGTTTAGAAGCAAGACAGCAGAGCTAAAGTTCACAGGGTGTGCAGAAAGACCTCAGTCATTCCAACTGCATGATGAAAGACTGAGAAACTGAGATTCTGCAGCCACACAAACAGTGTGTGTGTGTGTGCGTGTGTGTGTGTGTGTGTTGTGTGTTTGTAATCTCTGTATACTTTGTGTATCTTGATACCCAGGGTCCTTTTGACGTGTGATTAATGCATGTGATATCGGAGCCCAAACTGAATTCTCCAGGATCGTATTGTTTTCTCGTTTGCTCCAAATGAAAATAGGATATTTCTCCAAACTCATTCTATTGCTCAACTCCCAATCGATGCCTACAGTCAGCCTGAGAGGAGTGTGTGTGTGTGTGTGTGTGTGTGTGTGTGTGTGTGTGTGTGTGTGTGTGTGTGTGTGTGTGGCTGTATTGTTTGTGAGCTGGGCTTGATTTATGTTTTGAAGGCAATTACAGTAAGTTGTTCCTGAAAGAAGTGCTGTTTTCTACTGATGAAGGCAGTTTTCCTTTTAATTTCATTTTCCCAATTATGATAACTAAAGTGCAACAATTAATCATGTTTTATTGCTGGAGTCTGCATATAATTGTCACTTTTTCTGAACAGCACTATGCAATTTGGCTGATTTAGGTTTTCTGTTCTGCGTGCATGTTTTTGTGGGAGCCTGTGTGTGTTTGTGTGTTATTCATACAGTATGTTTGCGCAGGCCAGCTCTTATACTGTTTGTTTTGTGCTTGCCTTTGTGTACAGGCGTTTGAATGTGTGTATGTTTGCATTTAGATATGTGTGTGTTTGTATGTGAGCTCAGGAGTGTGTAGGTTTTTTTTTCTTCCTCCTGATCATGCAGGCAGGAAGCCTCATGGGATTTGTATGCATTTGTGATTTATTGATCTGAGTTTCTTTTAGCAGCGCAGCTTTCTTAGCCGTCGCTCACCTTTGTTCTCCCCCCCTGTGTCTTTCTTCTCCTCCCCCCTCTCTCTCTCCCCATATCTCTCAGTTCCCATTGAGCTCGTTGGACAAGAGCTGAGGTAAGGAAACACCTTCATCTTTGTGCAAACCTCTTTCATAAACATCCTTTATGTGCACCACAGAGTCCCCCACGGCACTTGTAGACTCACTATCACTACTTTAGATATGCTGTATATTTTTATTTTTTATTTATCATCATCAGCACTTCTCAGCTAGTGGTCATTGCCTCCAACAGGCTGGTATTGATTTCTCACAGCCCTTCGCTATTTCCTGCTATGAGCACATACAGCAGACGCAATCAAAAGGGTGTATGATCTTTTTGCAATCCGATCGAAGAATACAGCACGAGGAGAGAAGATGGTGAAGGGCGATTATTTAGTTCCTCTTTTCCCTCCACCTGATCCTCTCTCTTTCCCAGCCAGGCGGTGGCTTTCAGGCCCTCACCGGTCATGAACCCCATTGTCCTCTCTCTTCTGCCTCCTTCTAAATTATTTTTTTTCATCCTCTCTCATTTTGACACACTTCACCTTTAAGCATTGATCTGTGCTCAGTACTCCGAAAAAAGCCCTTTCAGTCTCTGGATAAAGAAAAAAAACAGTAGGGAGGCCAGAGAGCATCTCATTTAAAATGCAAATGCTGCATTTTTTAATAAGCGAAATAAATAATTAGGATAATTGGAGTAATAAAGGGCAATTGCTGGGGGAAGTTAATGAGAATTGAAATGAGCCGTCCTGAGGGGTCATAGCAACCTGAATCAGAGGGGAGACAGAGAGAGAGAGAGACAGAAAAGAGAGAGGGAGAGAGACCTGATGATGATGACTGGTGAGGAGAGAAGAGAAGGGGAAATTACAGCAGGTCTCGGCTGATCCTTATCCCTCATAGTAACAGGATATAGGCCAGGGTTGATGAACGACACACAATATTATGTTCTCTCCGGCTTGATGCTACCTGCATTCATGCGTTATGTGTGTCTGCTGGAAGGACGGGGGGATACATATCTCTTTGCATGTGCATTTGTGTGACAAGTGTGCCCAGCTTGCATGTCTTTACTCTGCTTTGCTTTGTTGTTTATCTTTTTTTACGACTTTTATTGCCTGTGGTTATCACTGCTTCTGCATATGAACTAAAATGCACCATGTCTTAAACATTTCTCTAACCTCCATCCATCTCATCCAGCTGCCCCACCCTTGGATGCAATGGCTCTGGCCATATCAGTGGGAGATACTCACGACACAGAAGGTAGGGCAGATTGAAAACCCACCCTCTGTCTGTCCTTCTTCTCTGTCTCTCTGTCCTCCTCGTCCTCTCTGCCCAATCTGCTTCGTGCTAGATTTCACATTTCACTTCGGTTCTTTAAATCAATTGTCGGATATTTTGGGAAACATGTTTATTTGCTGAGAGTTAGATTTTAAGATCAACACTGCTTTGATATCTGAAGCTACAACAAGCAGTGGCAAAAAGGCCATTCTTCACGTTTTGTAGCTGAAATGACAACTAGCCCTGTAACTAGCTAGTTTTTCCTTTCCTGCAATCAATTCATTACAAATAAGGAGAAGAAAAAAAGGAAAAGATTAGAAGAATGCCTAAAAGACGAACATAATTTAATTTAAATCAGATCACAAAGAAAAATTTTAATCGGATTTGTAAGAATTACATGCCTCTTAATGTCAGATGACATAAAATTCACACAGCCTCTAAATCTGAACCTATATAAGAATAAAGTTTTCGGTGCACAGGAGTGAAATGTGAATTCTCCAAGTTAATAATTCCAGCTTCATTCTGCCTCCTCCATTCCTCGTCTGTGTCACTTGCCCTCAGAGACGCTTCGGGACTCGGGGCGGCTCACTGACTTGTGACTCCTCTTTATTGAGGGGCAGATATTAGCTGTCTGTTTACATATGTTTTCGGTCAGGAGGCAATTTCAGATGCACTTTGTTTATAGATCGTCCCTCAATCTCCCTCGGCATCTCCCAGGTGAGAGTAAGAGGGAGTTTATTGGATTTCACCCTCCACTGCCTTGCCCGCCCGCCTCTCCATACAAGTTGTTCATTAAACGTTCCAGTCAATTGGCTGAGATTGGTTGTGATGTCTGGGTGAACAGCATGGCGCCCCCCCTTAGGCCAAAAGTGTCAACTCAAAGTCTCTGCTAAAAAATACGCTCCCTCCTTCTTCATGTCGGAACACACTCACACACCCTCCATCATGCTGCATGAACTCACTCATGGACATGATGAGGTGCATGAAGTTAGACGTGTTAGTGTATATTAGTGATTTTCTGATCACAACCCTGATTCTGTTCTTATTGTTCTTTTTTACCTCTTTCCATCCCGTCATTTTCCTCCATCAGTATTCTGGGTTGCCCCATAGCCAGAAAACGCCGTCTGGAGGAAGCAGAGGCAGAGCAGGAGCAAGAGCAGGAAACAGATCGGCCTGCCTCCAAAAGGAAGTCCCAGCCCCTGAAGCTGACCCTGGACGAAGGCTTCAGTGTGGAAAGTGACGCCAGCAGCGAGGCCGAGGGTGAGGGAGAAAAGGATGTCGAGAAAGCAGCAGAGACCAAGGAGGAGGACGAGCAGGAGGAGGATGAGCAGGAGGACAGGGAGGCAGTTGTAGAAGAGATAGAGGCAATGACGGAAGACCTCACGCAGGACGGACAGACAAATGGACTGGAGGTGGAGATGCAGAGTTTACATGATGAGGAGGACGGGAAGAGGAAAGAGGAAGACACATTACAGAAAGAGGAAGACACATATCAGAAAGAGGAGAACACAAGTGCAGCTGATGAAGGTAGATTTTTCTCCCTGTGACACCAATCTTTCCTCTATGTGAGGAAAGGTCTGCTACAATTACACCTAACAATACTCTTATATTTACATCCTTTTCCCATGAAGCCAGTTAGTGCTGAAACAAATGGTCAATTAATCAGTTAATCATTTCAATTAATACATTTAAATGTGAATCTCCGTCTGTCCATCTGTTTGTCAATATTCACCTGACAACCACTTCAATCTTGGCGGGTGTGTTGCTGAGGAAGTACTTTTTTTTTGATGAGCAGTTGTCAAGAAAATATCCACCCTCCATTTATTTTGCACGGTTTAAACTGTCAACTGCATATAGCCTTATGTTTACCAGCTTTATTGGCACTGCACTAGTATTTGTAAACATAACAAGACTCCCCTAAAGAAATTGCAACAAAACACGGGAGGATTCTCTGTCAACCTAACCTAATTTCTTTTTGAACGTGAAATGCTCTTGTTGAAATGTACACTTCCTGAGAGACTTTACCCAGAGCGAGAAAGTCCCACAAACCCCACACTCCATTTAGTGTGCAATAACATAACTTATCAAGGATTTGCAAGATGTGAAGGCAAAGCAAATCAGTGAGATCAGTGGGGGGTGATGTGTGTTATCCACCAGAGTTTGCAAAACACCAACAAGTTACAACAAGTCCTCTGAGCAGATCAGTAATATTGCAGGAGGTGAGTTGCCATTTCTCTCAATGAGCTTCATTCTTCATCTCAAAGCTGTGTTGCACCAAAAGCCACTGTCACAGCAGCAGTTTTAATTTAATTGTGAGTTTATAGGGAAGCCAGTGATGATAAAGATATTGCTGACAACATCTTCAGTTCACTGCATGACTCACTGACCTCTTCCTCTTTGTTTCAACAGAGGAAGAGTGTGTGATCATCGAGCACGAGCTCAGCTCAGCGCCACCTGCACCCCAGGAGTGTCAGGTACCTTCTCAGAGTGCCGAAGAGGGGGACAACTCTCTCCTCCACGTTGGTGGAGTTTCCGACAACAATGCTCCAACTGTGGCCATTCAGCAGGCTGTTGCTATGGAGATGGAGCAGGATGTCTCTGTGGCAGCCAAGTGCGGTGAAGAAGTAAAGGACAAGCAGGAAGAGGGCACGAATCAGGGGGAAGAGGAAGAGGAGGAAGCGCCACATAGAGTTCAAGTGTTGGAAGAGTCATCTGTTCCGCAGAAGGATGCGGCTGAAGTGAAGGGAACGGAGTTGGAGGAGGAGTTGGAGGATGAGCAAGAAGAGTGCGAAGACAGGAGCAACCACGTGAGCCAGGAAAACCCCAAATATCAGACTGCTGATGTACCCCATGAACACATTAATGATGAAGATGAGGAGGATGAGGATGAAGAGGAGGAAGAGGTGGCAATGCCAGCACAGCAGAGGCAGGACACTTCAGCTCATCCAGAGGAGGATGAGGAGGGAGATGAAGTGGACCACAGGCACCATGTTCTGCCCATTTCTGATGCGCCAACTGCCATCCGCACCATCACCAGCACCGCAGCAGCTCAGGGAACACACATCGAGATAGAAGACCACAGGGCCGGGCCACAGGTAGACTACAGCGCACACAGGACAAGTCCACTTGATAAATGTGACTCTCATAGACCTAGCCCTCTTCACAACTATAAGGGCAGCCCTCCTTTAAGCTACAGCTCCCACAGGGCCAGTCCACTGGAAGACTACTTACCAATCCCAAGAGCTGAGAACTATAAAATCCACAAAGCCTTGTCTTCAGCCTCTCCAGACATTATTGAGGTGGGATCAGATAAGTCGGAGGAGAAAGACTACGATGACATGGATGGGGATGACGAGCGTGATGACGAAGACAGCCTGTCACAGCGCTCCACGGTGACAGACGAATCTGAGATGTTTGACATGACCCGAGGAAACCTTGGCTTGCTGGAGCAAGCCATTGCACTGAAGGCAGAGCAGGTGAAACCAGCTGGGCCCAGAGAGCTGCTCCGTGCCCCAGATATACACCACCAGAGATACTTCACCATGGATGACAGGCCCAAGCACCTGGACGTCATCCGCAAGAGCTACTTCAGCAAAGGTAGGACGAATAAACCAAGAGAGGAGGGCAGAGCTAACACATACACGAGACATGACGTAGATAGTACGTCTGCTTTATTTTTTTAAAACCACAGGGGCATCACATGGGCGTGCTTTTTCACCGCATCACAAAGTACTGTGTGAGTTGTAGAAGAATCAAAATAAGACAACACAACAACAACGAAGCAAAAGTTGGTTGTGTTGTTCAGTAAAGAAATTAACTGACGTGACTGGTTTTGTCGAGGTACACTACAGGTTAATTTGAATTTTTGCACCATAATGACGAAAGCAATGACTCCTTATTTTCTTCTTAGAAATCTGTCCAAAATGATAAGCTTTGGAAAATGTCAATTAGTAATCACAATTTATAATCAGCAGGTGTAGACATGCAAAACCACTTGTGCCGTGTTTAAATGTGGTCGCATGTGCAGTGGGGGTAGAGAACGTGTTGCTTTAAACCAGCACAAGGGGGCATGTGCTGAACTTAATGTTGAAGGTAGAGTGTACAAATAAACACAGAGCAGTGTGTCGAATAAACAGCGATGAGTCACTGAGCCCCGTTTAGATCCTCCCTTTTCTCAATTGTGTGGGTATGAAGTGGTTCCAGCTGAATAGACTTCCATGAAGAGCGGAGAGGAAGTGCTTGAGTAGAGATTGACGAGGGACAGCAGCAAGAGAGGGAAAAGGACGACGTGACGGCGAGAAGAGAAAAGGGAGGGAAGGGAGAAAAGGGAAGAGCGCAGGCTGTCCCGCAGTCGGAAGTGGAGTGTTTGTTTACATGCTGCATGTGTTCGGGCCTTGTGTTTCACACTTGGCCCTCTGCCCACTTGTCATGCTCCTCACAGTATAGCAGTATAGTGATTACATGCCTGGTAGTGTTGCCCTCTCCTTGGCCTCAGCTCCCTCCTGTGGTGACGTTCCTGTTCTGCTCAGCACTAATTAGGAAATGCATGTCTCGTTAACATTCAATTTGAAGGCCAATAGAGCATCACACCATCCTCTTGCTCCTTTTCCCTCTCTCCGCTGCCACTGATACCGGCTGGCCTACCTCCAACTATAGCAGTAGGGAGGACTAGGTACCTTTTTAATAAGGTGTAAATTATAGCCGTGTCATTTCCTCCTGATTTGTTATTTGTTGTTTTGTTTGAAATCTGAAGGTGATCCTTGAAAATACCTGGCTAGCGTAGCAAGAGGGTGGAAATGGTCAAATAAATAGTTTGATTTTCTCTTAACTTGAAAAAGGCTGCAATATGTCCATTTACAGAGATACATTAGACATGAGGAGCAGATACAGATGGTGTTGCCTTTGTACAGTTGTCTGAAATATGTCTTGATTTCATGCTCAGCCAAGCAGAATGTTTGATGCCATTAACCATTTGCTTTTGTCCTTCTTATCCACTGCTCATTCCACTCTCCTCTTATCTCTGCTTCTTTTTCTCTGTTTCCCTCTCGTTTCCTTTCCTCTGCCCTTGTTTCCCTCTCCTCTCCTCTTCTCTCCTCTCCTCTGGCTTTCTGCCTCGATCCTCTCATTCTCCTTCCTCCAGAGAGCAGTAGGCCAGAGAAGAGGGAGATCAAGTGTCCCACTCCGGGGTGTGATGGGACAGGTCATGTGACCGGCCTTTACCCCCACCACCGCAGCCTGTCAGGCTGTCCGCACAAGGACAGGATCCCCCCGGAGAGTGAGTCCTTTTCAGCTGCTTAGAAGATGAAAATAAGCACAGAGAGAGGGAAAATGACAACAAAGGGCAGCCTGACATTGATGGAAACCCACTGCTTACCTCTCCTCACTGTAGCGCTAGACACATACTTTAATGCCAGTTTACTTGTGATTCCATGAGGTTTTGAGGAGCTGGTGTTCTGATCCAGGCTTACTGAACCAAGGTCGCCTTGGCCTCAGATTCTCAGACCATGCTTGTGCTTGAAGGGCACGAGCAGTAGCAGTACAGTAAAATAACTCATGTTAAGGCTATTAGACCTATTCTGCAGAGAGAGGATACACTCAAACATGTAAAAGTTAACAGCTAAACACATCGACCTACTAAGAAATGTCACAATTGTTGGATTTGGTTGACTGATTTGTTTCACTTAGAATAAGCAGAGAGGAATCTGCAGTGGTACTATGTTATTACCGCCCGGCCCTATATCTCCATGTGATTGTAAAGCTGCTTCCTACATACATATCAGAGGTCATCCATCTGTAACCATGACATCAGCTCCAAATCAAATGCAGTCCAGTTCTCTGCTATTTGCTCATTAGATTCACCAATTAGGTCTGCTGGTATTTCGGGTATGTACAAAAGCAATTGGAGAATAATTATTGTATTTTTAGGGGCAGGATATAATTTGTATTTAGATTTTTATTTCATTTAAAAACAATGAGGAGGATCCTGTGGGGAGGATATTTTGTAATTTTGGTGGAAAGTCAAACATTGTGTATTTTCTCTGATCGTGTTGTTGTGTGTACTTTGTCTTCTTCTCAGTTCTGGCGATGCATGAAAATGTGCTGAAGTGTCCAACTCCTGGTTGCACCGGTCAGGGCCATGTTAACAGCAACCGTAACACACACCGCAGGTATTCACACATCACACTATGGTGTAGATCTGCATTTGTATTTGACTCTGTATTCCTGCCAATGTGAGCGTAGTGCGCAGGCTGTGTATTCCCCTTTGTGTATTTTCAAGCTCATACGATACACACACGTATGCAGGACAGCGGATGTGTCAGTGGACATCAGTGTGATGCAGAATTACGTAGTCAGCAACATGCCACCCTTTTAATATTCATCTTTATTTATCCTCCTCCTTCCCTCCAGTCTTTCCGGATGCCCCATTGCTGCTGCAGAGAAGCTGTCAAAGGGCCACGATAAGCTGCCCCTCTCCCAGCCAGGCAGCGAGCACCTGAAAGGAAGTCCCAATGACAGAGTGTTAAGGTGGGTGATCAGAGAAGGGTCCAAACATGACTTCAGCACTTGACAAGTATCAAGTCCGGAGGTTATCTTATGGGTAAAAAATGTAGTTGCATTATGTTCAAAATAAATGTACAGCTTTTACTTTATATATATATACATATTTAAAATGTCCTCAAATAGAAAACCATTTATCCATCCATCCATCCATTATCTATATGCCTTATTCATTGATGGTCATGGGAGGAGCTGGAGGCACTCTCCGCTGACATTGTGCAAGAGGCAGGGTACAACCTGGACAGGGCACCAGCGTATCACAGGGTTGAGATAGAGAGACAAACCACCATTCCCTCTCACATTCACACATTCTTCAATTTAGAGTCTCCAATTAACCTAAACCCCAATCTGCATGTGTTTGGAATGTGGAAGGAAGCCAGAGAAAAGCCGCACAAATATGAGGAGAACATATGAACACAAAGTAAGGCCGAACCTGGGATTCAACCTGGGAGCCTTCTTGCTGTGAGGCAACAGTGCACAGCTCCACCGTGCTGCACCCAAATAAACAACCCTTATATGCTAATTAGCTGTTAGCAAACACCTTATAGGGTTTTTCCTCCATTAGCTGCAGTGTCAGTTGCTGGAACACTTTGCTGTGAGTGGAAACTGTTTCTGTGTCAGCAAACAACCAACATGATCTGTTTTAGTGCTGCATTAACTGATGTGAGGGAACTGGGGATAGTGAATAATTAAATCATTAAATGTTTTTCCAAAACCAACAAAGGAAAATAATGATATTGGATGTAAAGGACAGGTAAGAAGCTTTTTGAACTGATTTGTCAGAGTTTATAAATAAAAATACATTACCTTTTATATTATCTAACCACTAATATGAATAATGGACGTATTGATGCTTTTGACTCGTATGATAAGCCTTTAGTTGCGGGGCTCTACGGCTTCAATATTAAATGGCTGTGACTAAAAGGAACAGGTGAACCTTTCACCTACATAAAAGCTGTCCCTTCCATCCGAGCCCCACACAGCTGAGTCCTCTTCAAGGACGGCCACTTTACTACAGATGGAAACCACAGAGACAATCCTAACCGTGGTTACTGTGCACCTCATGACCAGGTGGCGCGGGCCCGTGAATGGCTTCAATATAACGAGACTGGCTTGAAGCATCCAGTCTGGCGGTCTAATCATTACTGTCACCTCAAACACTGAGATGTCTTTATCTCCATTCATCTCCCCAACAGGCCAGGCACCGTGATCACAGCCAAAAGAATGATAATTAACAAAAAGCAGACGCTGGTATTATGCTAAGTCGGCACTCTTCGTCATTGGTATTTTAATTAGTAATGCAGCCGATAAGCTAATTATGCAAGTTATAGGGGCATTGCGGGGATAGGAAAAATAATTGCTTTCCTTGAGGAAAACCTCATCAGTGGTCAGACAAAGCATCGAGGATTAAAACATAATAAGGCTTGTTTTGTTTTTTCCTCCTCACATTGTTATTAATATGAACTTGGTTGTCTGTCATGTATGAGACTGAGGAATTCCGCTCTCAATCAATGTTCTAATGGCATTCATGTTGAATTAATAAAAAGGCCTCTGTGATCAGTGGTAGAAAGTTTTGTCCGTTCTTCTAAAAGCCTCCTTCAGAGCGGCTCTGTTGTGAGCATGTATTATTGGTGCTGCAGCGTGTGGAGGTCCCCCCCCCCACAGCAGTGTGACCACAGGCCGGGTCATGTAGCTTATTAAAGAGCATATGGCTGGAGACCAGAGACTGTGATATGGGCTTCAGTAGAACAGGATGCAGAGGGCCAAAGAGGATGGGAGTCTCTGATATTAGGGATTGAGGTCACTCCTGTCTCTAGCCCCCACACCAACCCCGACCCCCTCTCTACCTCTTCCACCACTCCCCTTACATTCCCTCTTTTCTCTCCACTCCTCTCTCTGCCTTCTCGCCTTCTTCCCCTGCCCTTCCGTCTCTCCCTGGTCTATCAGTGGATTTACGCCAACAGGTCTGACAAAAGACCAGGCTCTCCAGGAAAACGAGAGGGCTTAGAGCTCATAAATTCCATGCTGTACAACATGCAAATGTGCCCTCTGCTGATAAGAGAGCTTTTAATCCCGCTGCACTCCTGCTAAGTACACCGTTGCCTCTATCTTTACTCTCTCTGTGTTACTCTACCTCCCTCCCTCACTCTCTTGTTCTCTTCTTCTCCTCCCTGTTATTTTTTTTCGATTGTGTGACTCTTCATTGCATCAATCCTCTTTTATTTCCCATCTCGCTATTCCATTTTATTCTTTTCTATTCCACTTTCTGCCTTAGTTTTGTCTTTATTTCCCTGGCCATGCCTTTTATTTTTTTATTTTTTTCAAAACCATGACGTTCTCTCGTTCTCTCCCCCCACAGACCCATGTGCTTTGTGAAGCAGCTGGAGGTTCCACAGTACGGCAACTACAGGCCCAACATGGCACCTGCCACGCCTCGTGCTAACCTGGCCAAGGAGCTGGAGAAGTACTCCAAGGTTACCTTCGATTATGCAAGCTTCGACGCACAAGTGTTCGGGAGCCGCTTGCTGGCTCCAAAGATGGCCATCAGCGAAACCTCACCCAAAGCCTTCAAAAGTAAGAGAGGAACATTGGTTTCTTTTGTGGGGTTCTGGTTGGGATGCGACTGACTGAGGATAGATTGACATTTTGGGAAAATCTTGTTCTATAATAGATCATCCTGGGTGTTATATTGGGAGATTAGCATCACTCTCATGTCTGTATGCTAAATATGAAATATGTAGCTTAGCACAAAGAGTGGAACAGTTATTTAAGGGAACAGCTAACTCTTCTATGTTGCTGGACTGTTTCTTGCCTGGCGCAGGGACTTTCCTTTACAATCAACCTGTTAATTGCTGAACTTTATAGTTGCTGGCACTTGAGTCCTCTTCAGAGTCTGGCTGCTTTGTTTTCTTTCTTTTAATGCAAAGTTTGAATAATTCAAGAGCAGTATGCTCGATTAAGGTAAATTATATATAACTAGTAAGTTTGTAGTAATTACCTAAACTATATCAAGTTTGTATGGTTGTGCTACAAGCAAACACTATTATTCAAGGATATATACTTCACTTTCTTGTTTATTTATACATTATTATCCCATCCTCTGATCTAAAATGAACTTTCTGTCCCACTGTAGCTAAGCCCTCATTCCCCAAGTCCTCCTCGCCCACCCTCAGTCTCCACGGTTACGGAATGAGCTCCGGCTTGGCCTACGACTACTCCCATGATGCTGAAGCCGCTCACATGGCTGCCACTGCCATCCTCAATCTGTCCACACGCTGCTGGGAGAAACCCGAGAACCTCAGTACTAAACCCCCAAACAAGGTAACCAGACAGCACTTATTCTTCTAAATGTTTACTGGTGCAGTGCCTGTTTTAAACATTTCTGTTTGTCATGTTCTGATCTCTCGTCCTGTGTTAAACCTCCAGAGCTACTTGAGAATTATTCATTGTCATTAGTGAATCGTCCTCAAAAAGTTCTACATTATACTGTCACTTTGTATTGTTTGTGTGTAGAGGTTTTTTATAAACATAGTGTCTCTGGGTCGAGTGAAGTTAAAATATTTTGCATTAATCCTACCTGTTTTATCTGCAATGAAGATTTTATAATCAAGGTTTTTCATAGAATTAATCAGAATTAGTTTTATAACTGTTCCCTTGTGTGGTTTATATTAGGGTTTGAATGATTTATTCGAGCAGTGTTATTTTTTCAATTGACTCTTTGAGTTCACAGCTTCTGCTTCATATAAAGTATTGTATCAACAAAACACAGTGCTCTTTACTTTGTAGACAAATTGCTAAAGAGTAAGTGATTCTATGAATGTTGTTGCTTCGTCAAACACAAAGTGTGAAGCCAATTAGATACATTGAGATTTGCAGTCGCACAAACAGGCAGTGAGACGTTGTGGAATTAGAAGGTCGATTACTGATTGTATTTGAAGAATTGAAGACCATGAAATAAATCCATCATCACCTATCAAAAGTCTCCTTGCAGACGATTTCCATCAGTTATATATGGATGATTTGTTTGTAAAGTGTTACCCTGTTCTACTCTCCATAGCTCTCAGAGGAAGAGATTATTAGCTGATTGTAGTGCAGATTGAAACATTGCAGGCCACAGCTGGTGAGATGAGAGGGGAGAGCGCTCCTCTCCTCTTCTATTTCTCCCTCCCGATCAGCTCTGCATGAATATATCATCAGGAGGCATTGGCTTACAGCAACAGGATGGTGTTGAGATGCAGTTGCATCACCTCTCCCGTTCTCTTTCATCCTTTCATCCCTCCATCCCACACACTTTTCATGTTGTTATTGAATTTGGCTGGCTGCCAGTTCCCTGGATTACTTCTCCACCAGGTAGCCTTTTTTCATTATCTGCTGGAGAGATCTCTCACTCTCCTTCTCCACCCAACCACTCTTTTTTCATTTTCTGTTCACATCTCTTTATACTTTCTTTTATCTTATGCCCTTCTCCCTATGCAAGTATCACTGCTCCCCTCTGCCTCTCTGTCTATACCCCTCGATCACTCTATCATTCACTCCCTCTCTCCCCTCTCTGTGCACAGGAGGTGTAATTGGAGCACCACTTTCCCCCATATTGTGATTTTTAAAAGCCTTTTTGCCTCACAGAGGAGAGAAAGTGACTGCTTCATCCTTTTTCGATTTCCTGACATGGTTTTAGGAAGATAAAAAGTGAAGATTAATGTCGCTGGCTGCACAGCAGAGTAAGGTGTTATTCAGTGAGGCACTGATCCAAGAGCAGGCCTTAGCAGCACAGTGTTACAACATAGAGTAACCGGCGACTGATCTGGAATCAGAATCTGAGCCAGTTTAAATCCAATATTGAAACATTGGAACACTGAGCTCATCAACCAGGGACTTTTCTGGGAACTGTTCCCATGTTCTCTCCTCCTCCTTCTAACCCTTTGATTTGTCTGGCCCTTGACCAGCCTGTACGAGCGCCATTTTAGATGAATACTGAAAACATGGCTCATCATCCCCCCTCTGCGTGTGTTAATCTGCCAGCACTATGATAGACCATGGAGAGATGAACCATGGTTGTTGGTGCTGTTGGCAAAGTTTTACTGGAGTACATTAGCTATCATTAATGACATGGTTAAGCAGCGAAGGTGGTGCTGCGCTCGACTGTTGCACTCAAACTGGTGCATGACTGTGCCAGTGCATGTTTGGATACAAGCTTGGGGGCAGTTTTACAAGCAGGTGAATGTGGGTGGGTGGAAACAGAAAGAAATCAATCCTTTCATCATGTGAACGTTTAGTTTTTATCTGTAGCTAAATCCATGCCTGAGTGCACCTGTGGGTTAGGTGACATTATGATTCGGAAAAATAAAAAATGTTGGTGTGTTACTGCATGTGTAGCCCCACAACAGGATTTGCTGTAGATGGTGATTCAATTAATTAATAATTAATATCACCTCAGCAAGCTCCTGTTAGTAACAGCAAGGGTAAAATGGAGGTCTCAGTGTTTTGAGGTGCTGTTATTTAAGACAAAAATGCTAAACAAAATAAGAAAGCTACACATGCTACCCACCTAGCCAGCTAAATGGGTAGGTTTGCTCCTATGACTAGCCCGCATTAGGTTCATTTAGAAGAACTAACCATTTTGGTCCAGGACGAGTAATCGTAAGAAAAACTAATTATGATGCACCCAAGTTAAGAATATCCTGTTTTGTCTCTCCAGGAAGTGGACATTGAGGTGGATGAGAATGGCACCCTGGATCTGAGTATGAAGAAGCCCTGTAAACGAGAGGGCAGTCTGTCCGCCACTAGTCCCGGGGTTCGCTCTCCTGACCCTTCGTCCTCCTCCTCTTCTTCCCTGCATCACGGTGGAAGTAGCGGGATGACATCACCGAACCTGCACGGCTACAAGCAGGAGGAGTGGGACGGACCTCTGGATTACACCAAGCCCAACCGCCAAAGGGATGAGGAAGGGGACGAGGTCAGTACAATTATACTCAGCAGAAGTAGCTCTAAATGTAGTGTTTCCTCTCATAGACACAGAGGAAGTATTGCAATACAAATAACAACAGACAAAATTGCCCCAAAGCTTTTTGAATACAAAACTCCTAATTGTTTACATCACTTTGTCTTTGTTTGATATCCGTGCCTTATTTCCTGTCCCCCTTTCCTCTTTCTATTACTCAGTTATTTCAGTGAAATGTGAGTTACCATGCAGTGGAAACATTGCACTGTGTAACAGAGGTGGTGTGTCAGGTGCATTGCACCATCCTAGCTTTGGCATATGCTAATTCTTACTCCTTTGAACTTTTTCAAAAGAAATATAAAGGGCCTTGAATTTGAATTTTTTATGAGGCCATTCTGCATTTGGAAACATCACTTGTCTACAAAAGAATAAAAGGGGATCAGATCAGAGACTTGTGTGCACATTGCAGTTTGCAAAGTTTCTTCTTCTTGTAAACAAATGTGCAAACTGTTGTGAGAAAGCATCACCCAACCCACACGACAGCACACTGAAGGTGAAGGTTTGGTCTACATTTTTCAGATGGAGCACACTGGCCACTCATACGTCTCTTCTGACCAAGAGGACTGCGACATGATGCAGGACGGTCTGGAGGAGAGGAAGTACCCGGGAGAGGTAACAACCCCGAGCTTCAAGGTCAAGTTCCAGCCCAAGGATAGCAAGAAGGAGCTGCTCTCGTAAGTAGCAAGACCCAACTGCGCTTTGAGCTACACACCCTCACAATGACAATTCTAACATGGTAATCATGTGTAATGTCTACCAAGTTCATCAGATAGGCTGCATATAAAGATGGAGGACATGACAGCTCCTTAAAAGTGAAATCAGATCCTTTCGATTGACCTCTTGTGGTTGACTGCAGTATGAGTCAACCACAAGAAAAGTCTTTCTCCATATTTTGGGAAAGTTAAGTAAATTTTTCTCAAAGATGGTTTCTGCCATTTTAAGTAGTTATTATCACACTGATGTATGTCCAGGTGCTCATTTCCCCAGTGAGTTTGGTTTTAATTAGTTTTTTGATGCTATACAAAAACATTATGATTGACAGCTGAGTCTGACTCCTGATTGGTCGATGTATCGGTTAAACATTAATACTGTGGCTCCATCCCCTGATCTCTACTGTGCAAAATCTGGCACCAAATTACTTTTGCTTTAATTGGCGCAGGATGTCGTCATATCAGGTATATTTTGGCTTAATTTCAGGACAGTGGGAGAAAGTTGAGACACTTCTTCCATATACAGTCTATGTTTTCTCATGCCTAGACTATTGTAACTCCCTCCTGGCAGCTCTACCTGCTAGTGTCATCCGACCTCTGCAGCTCATCCACAATGCAGCAGCTCGACTGGTCTTTAACCTAAATTTACTCACACTACTCCGCTCCTCCACTCCCTTCACTGGTTACCAGCAGCTGCCCGCATCCGTTCCATAATATTAGTACTTGCGTACCGTGCTGCGAATGGATCGGGTCCAGTCTACATCCAGGACATGGTCAAACGTTACACCCCAGCCTGTCCACTCTGCTCTATATCGGTCAATCGGCTTGTTGCTACTTCACTACGAGCTAAACACATCTTCTGAAGCAGACTAAAAACACACCTCTTCCGACTATAACTTGAATACAAGTTTAACCTAACAATTTAGTAGCACTTAAATGGCCCTTACTTATAGCACTTTGTAGCTTGTGGCTTTCTTCAAGAAAATTGGACTTGTGGTTCTGGATTTGTACCCTCATGGTGGAATGCACTTAAGTTGCTTTGGATAAAAGCGTCCGCTAAATGTAATGTAAGGTTTTGCCATCTGTTAGCATACTAACATTAGAAGTCAGCACAAATAACAGCTTGATGTTAAGTATTTGGTCAGAAAGCAGACTACTGTAGAAACACTTCCAATCCTCTGTCTTTCTCACGCTCTCCAGGTGCCCTACACCTGGTTGTGATGGCAGTGGTCACATCACTGGAAACTATGCGTCTCACCGCAGGTATGCACCATTACAGACTTATTTTGGTGATACAGTACACTAATGCTCTATATAGAAACTCTGCTCTGCCGAGACTCCTGTGCACATGAGTCCAAAGCGGGCGCACCATGGCTAATTCAAATATTGTATTTGATCCTGACATGCCAGAGGCAATAATGTAGCGTGAGCCTGGGAAGCAAAGGCAGTCATTGACTTTGATATGCATCAGTAATTTACTTCTTGCTGTCTGTCCTCTTCTTCCTAAATGACCTTGGTATGCCTTGCATTCTTGATTTCTCTTCACTCATGTCTCCCCCACTCTTCTTTCAATCCGTCCTCCCTGGCTTTCCTCTTCCCCTGCCTATTCTCTGCTCCCCTGTCCTCTTTCTCTCTCAGTCTGTCTGGGTGTCCTCTCGCTGATAAGAGCCTTCGGTCCCTCATGGCGGCCCACACCCCTGAACTCAAGTATGTCTGCTCTACACCTTCACTGCCTTTTCACTGCCACTTCACTGCACTGCTACTGACACCGTCCAGTGCCACAGCGCTTTATTCTGCTGACGTTAACTTATCTTTTGTTGCTTGCTGCTGCCTCTGCTGCTGCTTCCACTGCATCTGTCATGGTGTGGGTTTTTTTCTGCAGCTGGCTTGGCACTATGCTTGCTTTCACTGTCTGTTGTGTAGCTCTTTACTAGACACTAGGCTTTTCACAGCTCACTATAGACAGATACAAGACGTGTTTCAATGGTCAAGAGCCTGAAAAGATACGAATGAAATCAAACAACCATACGTGTGGATTAAAAAATCTGTAGAATTAAATAGAGGACAATATCTCTCATCTATGTAATGCCATTTTCCCAGATAGTCAATAATGAAACATTTTTAGTTTTTTCTGTTAACCTTGTATTAAATGTTAAATCACTCTTCTCTTTCCCAGATGCCCCTCTCTAGGATGTGACGGCTCAGGTCACATCACAGGAAACTATTCCTCCCACAGAAGGTAACAAACAGAAAACACCCACATGCACACACAAAAACGCATACACATGGACACACATACAGTATAGTCAGAGAGGCCTAGTGACAGTTCATGGTAGAATTAGACAGGAACCACATACTCACACATTTCCACACCATTCCATGATCCTATTTTCGGACCATTTTAGGCGTTTTGAAGTGGATTTGATTTGTAATTTCGATGAACAGTCTCTGTAAAATTATTCTTCCTGATAATGTTCTCTGCGTTTATCAAGCAATCACTTCACCAGACCTTTTTTCAGCCCTATGTTATCAACTCCATACTTTCTGTTTTCAGTATCTCTGGGTGCCCGCGTGCCAAGAAAAGTGGAATTAAAACTCCTACCAAGGACAACCAGGAGGACTCCGAGCTTTTAAAGTTCGTACCGCTCAGAAAGCCATAATATCTTCTTTTAGCGAGACTGACGGTAAAAGTAAAATGCAATAAAAAAACAAAGAGAGACAGAGAGAGTGAGAGAGAGAGAGGAAAGTCACTGTGAATCCTATGCACGGGTACTGACCTGCCCCCGTAACTGAATCAAACATTCAGGCCCTTACTGATGGGAAAATACACTTACTTACAGCAGATACTGACTCTGAATCTAGTTCATGATAGAGTATCATAGAGTACATCATCAATACATAATAAATACATGGGCTTCATATTGCATTTGCACAGAAACAGTAATTTCAACAGTGTGTTGATAACTGCATGTGCTAAACATTATAATATAATTAATATTATTAGTAATATTATCTATTGCTTATATAATATCCCCAAACTAGTTATCATTTTAAACTAGATAATGAATTTGGCCCAGTAGAGAAAATATATATAACTTAAAAGTTTATTCTCATATTTTAATTTTTCTCTACAGTTTATATGTTTGGTTTCTCTTTGTCTAACCCTTGTCCCTCTCACTCTCTTTATTCCTTTTCCGTGCTGCAACTCTCCACTCTTCTTCTTCTCTTTCTCCATCCTTTCCCTTGCTCCCTGCAGATGCCCCGTGCCGGGTTGCGACAGCCTCGGCCACATTAGTGGGAAGTACGCCACACACCGCAGCGCCTACGGGTGTCCACTGGCCGCCCGCAGACAGAAGGAGGGTCTCTTGAACGGCACCCCCTTCAATTGGAAGGCCTTCAAGACAGAGGGGCCGACCTGTCCCACCCCAGGCTGTGATGGATCTGGACACGCTAACGGAAGCTTCCTCACACACCGCAGGTTAGCGCCCCTCAGAATGGCCTCTTCTACACACAGACTCTGCAATTTTTTGCCATTCAAAAAAAACTTGATATGCCGCCATTGCATGTTGAAACTGAACAAAATCAGCTAACATGTTGGCCCCCCCCTGTGAAATGTGAGCATTCTGTCCTGCCATGCCCACTCTCCCATTTACACAGATGTCATTTTGGCTCAGTGAGTAGCTCAGCTTCCCGGATTAAGATTGAAAAACGTTGTATCCCCCAATCTGTGTTTTTAAGTTTTACACAGAGCGTTGAGGCAGAATGAAGCCGCAACATCTTTCTCAACCCAACCGGTTGAGGCAGATGGCCGCCCACATTGAGTCTGGTTCTAGAGGTTAATTCCTGTTAATAGGGAGATTTTTTTCTCCACAGTTGCAAAGTATTCGCTCATTGTGTTGGGTTTGGGTTGGGTTTCTTTTATTTAAGAAACTTCCATGTCTGTGTCACTGGGTCACATATGTTAATATAGAATAATTAAATTAATTTGCTGACAGACAGATGAGAGAATTACTATCATGTGGATAATAAAGTATAGAGCCAGAACCATTAGTGTCTTACCTTGAAGAGAGCAGTGTATAAACAAGTAGCTGTGATTTGTGTTACGACAGGACATTTTGATTGGTGCGATGTAGAAGCATTGATAAGTGTATTTGTGAGTGCCAGAGTCACGGTAGCTATTTCCACTCATTATGCTAAGCTAAGCAGTTTTCTGGCTGTAGATTCATAGTTAATGTCTATGAAGATTGACAGTCATCCAGCTTGTGGTACCTTCAGAAGATGTACAAGCATACTTGTACAAGCTAACTTCTTCAGCCTCTTGGATGAGAGGTGAAACAACTTCAAGAAACTTATATGATGTCGTCTCTTTGAGATTCCGCTTCTTTAAGTCATCCATCTCTCATACATCTGATGGAATGCTTACTCAAATCAATCTAGGCTGTGGCTCTGCTAACATCCTGCTCACCGTGGTCCACTGCAGTATATGTTTGGGTTATTTAGAATAGTAGATTGACCCCCTCCCTCCATGTGTCACTGTCTCCAGCCTCTCAGGATGCCCCCGAGCCTTGTTCGCCAAGAAGAAGGCCAAGTTCCCCACAGACGAGTACCTGACCACCAAGTTCAGAGCCAGTGATGGTAGGTTGGACTTAAACAGTATGTACGAGATTCTTGCATGGTGTCACTAAAACATATACTGACCAGACCCATTCTACTGTATCTAGTTTTGGACAACGATGAGGACATCCAGCAACTCAACAAAGAGATTAACGACCTCAACGAATCCAACAATGAAATGGAGGCTGACATGGTCAACCTGCAGACTCAGGTGTGTGTAGAGTGTATTTAGAGTATATGTCATATGTGTGACATAAATTACTGAATTCTGTCAATTTGTTAAAGCTTTCATTTATTCTCAGTTGAATACACTCAGAGATTTAGCCACTTCTATCTTACTAACTATCCAATATGACCAGAAGCTAATGTTAGCAAACCTTAGGTGAATTGAGGAAGATATTGCCTATGTTAGTAGCATACAATCCTCATTGGTTCTGATCTTTAAATGGAAGTTGTTGACGAGAAATATAGAATATTACCAGACTTTTCTAGTTTAAAGGCAAGTAGCAACCCTTAGCCTAATGTGGTACCACTGGAAGTAACCCTGTGGCCCTGTGTTGCAGATCTCCTCCATGGAGAAGAACCTTAAGAGCATCGAGCACGAGAACAAGATGATTGAGGAGCAGAACGAGGCTCTCTTCATGGAGCTGTCTGGTCTCAGCCGCGCCCTGATCCGCAGCCTGGCAAACATCCGCCTGCCACACATGGTGAGTTGCTCTCCCCATTTTAACTGTGTGAATCTTTTGGGGTGATGCTCCTATTTTGAAAAGCGTGTAGGTGTGTGTTTCCCTGGTATCCCCAGCTGAGATTGGTTGTCATTTGCAACACAGCAGGAGCCAATCACCGAGCAGAACTTCGACAGCTACGTGAGCACCCTGACCGACATGTACACCAACAAGGACTGCTTCCAGAGCCCCGAGAACAAGGCTCTGCTGGAGAGCATCAACAAAGCTGTGAAGGGCATCAAAGTCTGAAACCCAAGACACACCACACGTACGGAGGGAGCGCAGACTGTCCGGAGGCGTAGGAGCGTGACGGAGGAGAAGATGGAGGGATGGCGAGATGAAGGAGAGATGTTGAAATACTCTTCAATATAATGAAATATGATTCAAAAAACAAAAAGGGAATCCAGGTTATCTAAATAAACGGCAACTTAAAAAAATCTACCCAGGGAGCACTCTCATAGAAGACAAGTGACGCGGACCAAAATCCACACCATGCTGCTGCTGGGATTAGGAGGATGGAACAGATCCTTCAGTCAGGATGGATGAAAAAGAAGAATGAAGTTACTGGAAACTGTATCTGGGGGGTGGTTGGGGGTGGGTTAATATGCTGTACGTTTACCTGTTGTCTCTTTTGTGTCCTTACCTGGTTTTTGGGAGTTTTAACTGTTGCACAGCCGATCCGTTAATCGCACTTCACATCTCCAAAAACACTGCGTCGCTCACAGGAGCTCGGTGACATGAAGAGGAGGACACACACAGATGAGTTGAGCACGAGGACTCTGTTCCATCCTGCAGCGTTCTGTGCAGCCAGTGGGTTCCTGATACGAGCTCTCTGGTTCATGACCACACACACACCCCAGCAATACGACGCACGCACCAAACTGACTTTGTGTTTGCGTTGTGGTGTTACCGTGGCAAAGACGTCAACAGGTCACATCGACTCCGTTTTGCCGGTAAATTCTTCAAGTAAGGTCATGAGACAGATCCAGGAACAGTGTGGGTTCTTTAATTTTCATCTCATATCATGTTTTTTATGTAAACTGAAACGATGATAGTGATAGTGTGCGCACATTCTAAATTCAGTTAGTCATATCAATAGTATTTATCGACTTAGGAATTGCACTTCATTTCAATTAATAGTTTTGTGGTACAATAATTATTGTTATATATGAATTATTTAAACCTGTGAGCATTTAAATTGTAACTTATTGCCATTTATGTTATTGAGGTTTATTTATTTGAAGCAATCTATTTATTATTAACTTGGTTTTGTAACAGACAAAAAATTGCATCTTTACTGATTATGGTCAAAGCAATTTGCAGATGTCTTGCGTCAATATTTTAAGAATCTATATAGATAACTGACAAGGCATATATTGTTTTGAGTACTTTTTGAAAACCTTTTTAAGTGCAGATGTTTTATAACAGACAAAATCTTTTGATAATTTTACAAAAAAAGTTATTTTTCTTATTTTTGGGTTCTTTGTTTTTCTCCCGTTACCTTGTGTTTTTTCTGTTGCCACTTCATTCAGAAACCCTCTGCTGAGAAAAAAGAAATTATGTATTTATTATTTATTTAATATGAAAGAAATTGACTGATATGGCTGTATATTTATTTTGTTATTTATGTGCGTGATGTGACGGTTGAGTGTGAGTAGTCTTAAAGATCCACTGCTACTATTTAAATAAAGAAACAAAATCAATACAAATACTGTTTGATTACTTAGGCTTATACCTAGAGACATACCAGCAGCTGATTGTAAGGACGGAAAAAAATGACCCGACAAAAGCATCACTGCTCTGTTGCTATTTGGTCTTTGTGTGTTTGCTTTTGTCAGGTTATATAAAACCAAGAAAAAAACTACTACTACAACAACAAGAAAAAATCCATAGATTTCAAAAATGTTACCTCTCTTAAGCGCTTTGTAGCAGCCGACACTGGCTCACCCAAAACCTCTGTAATGTACCATCGATGCTGAATTGATGCTTTTGGATTCTTTTTTCTTATTTATTATTTTCATCGATACAATGGTGCATATATAGAGCTCTATTCCAGCAGTGTTTAAGGCTGGATCTATGGGTCTCCAACACACACGGACACACACACACATACACACCGATGTATCCAATATACTGTAGGATGGCCTCCTTTGACAAACTTCTATCAGATAAACATACACACCCTTGTAGCCTTACTCTAGATTTTAATTTTTTGATGCACAAAGTGCCACTGAAAAAAGAAGAGAACTCACTTTCTTTCCTGATTCTTCGCATTTCTGCAATGTAACAATGTCTGGTCCCAGGAAGACCATGGCATCATGAAAGTGGTGATTGTTTCAGATGCCTTTATTTCTCTGCCAAGATGGCCATACGTACACTATATATACATTCTGTATAAATAGATTTTAAAGATGCTATATATATGAATATAAACATACATATATTTTTCCAGTGTAATTGTTGACTTGCTCTTCTTCTCTTGTATTACCTTGTCAAAAGGATCACTAGCTGTCTAGAAGAGATGTGACGCACGTTATCAAAAGGAGGCAGTTACACCTTATTTAATATCACTAAGACCTGCTCAACTGTGGCTTTAAACAAACCATTCAGACAAGCTGAAGGCAAAGTAGGCGTTGTTGATGATAGATTACAATACTTTGGAAGTGTTTTCCTTTTCCCCCCTTTTCATTTATTTGTCTGTCCTTTATCCAGAAGTGTCAAAAAAACATCTACTGTATGTTGTACTACTGAATCTGAGAAATGACTGTCAATTTGAAACTAGATGGTTGGCTCTTTGTTCCTAAGTGTCATGTGAGTTCATGTATATTAAAAAGATGCCTCTGAATAATGTTCTGCACATAGTGTTTGGCGACATTGTGCAGTTATTGTATTGTTAATGGTGAGGCCTCCCTATGAGCCCATTCTCTAATGTTAAAACCAGTCAGTAGGAGACTTTAGTGTGACCTGCCTTTCAGTGATCCGTCGCAGCTACTGTGGTGTACAGTATGATACCTGTGTGTAACGCTGATGTCAAAGGCATGTTGTAAATGTTCTTTTAGCCAATGTAGAATGAAAATCCTTTGTGCACTTTCTAACTGTTGAAAATGCCAGCATTTGATTCTCGACTCGGGAGATGCCCCGTAGATCACGGGCAATAGCAAGTATTCACCCATGGAGGGCGCACTACAAAGCATTGTCTCACCTGTGTGTTGCTGTTCATGTAGAGAACAACCTGTGTGTTACATCAGATAGAGACATCTCTTTGATTCAGGGGGTCGAAAATGTAGAAAAAGGAAGTTGTACTTTCTTCTCCAAACAAACAAGAACAAAAACCAAAAGAGAAACGGACAGGATGCAGAGTTTGGTTCTCAGGTGACTGGGAGGGGGGGCATAGGGGGGCTGCTGAAGCAGAACAGAGCAATGCCATAGGTCAGCCAGTCAGCTGAGGCTAGAGGCGATAGCAGCGGCTGGATCGAGGCCACGTGTGAAATGAGATGAGTGTGTGGGAGTGGGAAATTGATTTGCCGGGCTACACAATCTCCCCCATGTTTCAGGAGGAGGTGTTTTGTTGCATAAATGTGCGTCCATCACTCAAAAGAATGTCAAAGCTTTTTATGACTTTTAAAACCCACCCCCACCCCCCCCTCAGGTCTTGTGTAACCTTTCCTCAGGAAAGATAGTTTGGATGCATTTGGTTAACGGGCGAGCATATGCTTCCTCTCTTGAAGAGCACGAGAATACGACTGCAGAGGGCGTTGAGACTGTGAATATTCTCCTAACTTATTTGATATGGCATGACCCCTTTTAAACTGCTTGATGAAATTGTCTACTGAGGTATGTAAATGAATAACACTGAGGCCATGAACGCATAGCATTTTCAAAAGAAAAAAGAAAAAAAATGTTGTCAGCCGAGAAAGCGAATGCGGCCTAGGGTTGGTTCTACGCCCACACACTGTATGTTTTCCTATTTACATAAAAGTCCTGAGTGATGGAGTGAGGAGCTTTATTATTCTAAATAGCAAATTAAAAAGGAAGAAAAGAAAGACGAGAAACAGGGCCCAGTTTCCCCAGAAGCACCTGGAATGAAAATGAATTTATCATGACAACACTTTCAGGGAAAAAACCAGTCCAGACCAAAATCCAGCTGTGCATTTAAGAGTCGGGGTGGGAGGGTGGGGGCGCATCTTTGCATCCCGGTTTCGTGTTATGTTCAGATGTTAGGTCCAGATGTGCGAGTAGAGCAAAGCAGTCACACCTTGACTCGTGAGAAAGAAATATGAAGTGGAGTGGCACTTTTCATCAAGCTGAGCAAAACCAAAAGCCCCCTCCCTCCCGTCTCCCCCACCTCCCTGCTGTAGTTTCAAGCTGTGTGGTCTTATCATGTGTGCCTTTCTCACTCCACTCATTTCAAGATATACATAAATATATATGGTGTGTTTACACTCTGCAAACCTAGTTCAAATACTGCAGAAAACATTCGGTCTGGATCTATATCTCTTTACGGGGTCGCCGGCGGGTGGGAGGGGTATATATGACATCGACGTGTCTTTTACATGCAGGTAGAGGTCCTTTTGTGACAGAGGTACACAACAACAAGCTTTTGTTAGACGGCTAAAGAAACTGTGATCTCACTCTTGTTGATTCAGGTGACAAACTGCATGGACTGTTTCTGTGAAGGAATCTGAAGAACATCACCACCATCATCATCCCTAGATAATGCATCAGTGCAGGGCATTATTTTGAAACACGTGGAAGTCTCTGTATATATTTGTATTAGGAACAAACAGTGTTATTGTTGTTGTATTGAAGACAAGTTGAAAATGGTTTAAATAAAAAGGAGAAAAAAAAATGTTTGTGACAAAGAAAAAAAACATCCACAGCCAAGGGTTGTCCTGCTAGCACATTTTTACAGAGATGAGCTATTTTTACTGGTGATTTTCTAGGCATTGATATTAATATATCCTTTTAAGAAAGTACAAAACTTCCAAAATTACAAGCACTTCCACAACGATAGATTGTGTGGTCATTTTTGTTACTTTTGTAGATGTGGTCCTTCCTTTGCTACTGCACCATTTTGTAAAGTGGGACAGGCCTTGGCTGTGTGTCCTCTGTTTTTTTCTTGAGTTCTTTAGTTTTATGTTTTTTTAGTGTTTTTATTTACTTTTTGGGGAGTAAAACACTGTAGATGGGCCGAATTTGTGACTGTGTGTTTGTGTACTTGTGTACATGTTCCCCTGTTCCTGTGTCAGTGTTATAAAGCAGAGAAGTGATGTCAGTTATTGTGGGGGTATGAACCATTTTAAATGTTCTCTATGAAAAACACAAATAAAGAATCATAGACAAGGAGCAGTCTGCGTCTCTCTCTCTCTCTCTTTCTCCCTCTCTCTCCCGCCTCTCTCTTTCGCTCTCTCTCTCACACATACACACACACACACTCTCTCTCTCTCTCCCTCTCTGTCTCTCAAGCTCCCTCTCTCTCTCTCTCTTGTACTTGAGGACCAGTTTGACTATGTGTGTATCTGTGTGTGTGTATGTACTTGTACTAGTCATGGACTCTAGTCAAACTGGTTCTCATAAAGCTAGGTACAGTTGTGGCAGCTGCAGGGGTAGAGCGGATGTCCTCTAACCAGAAGGCCTGTGGTTCGATCCTAGTCTTCCCCATCCGCATGCTGAAGTGTTCCTGGGCAAGATCAAACCGAACCCCAACTTGCCCCTGTGTGTGAATGGGTGCATGGCAATAAATTGGACTGTAAAGTACTTAGAGTGGTCATCAAGATTACAAAAAAGCGCTATATTACAAAAGGAGGTGTGTGTGTTTTCAAAATGTTGCCACCGCACACTGGGGTAATTTTGTCAGGTATCCACTTAGTTTAAGATTAAATTTAGGTTAGAATTATGTTCAGGTTAGAGATTTGGGATTTGCTTGTGGCTTTTTGTTTGGCTAAGAGACTTGGGAATGTATTATGCCGTAGAAGATGATCTTAAGGGTAGAAAGACAAACAGAACTGATCAATTCAATTGCCATCATGGCCCTAACAGCAGGGCATGTGCCTGAGTAAAGTGAAGTACAGGCACCTGCTCAGCACTGACGCACTGACTGCATGAGCAGGCAGTCAGATAACACACACTGCCCTCATGACTGGTAAACAAAATGGGGGACATGAGTGTTCTGCTAACATGTTCAGTTGTTGCATGTAGTTGTGGCGCCGCACTGACATCTGCTGGACTATTTAGTGAACATGCGTGTTGAGTACATGCAACGGGTTTTCATCATCCGAACTCTGCTTTCTGCAGCTGCTGAAAGGTTCTTTTTCTCTCAGACTTGGACCGAACATCCCAATCCCCCAGAGATTGTGAAATTCTCACAGCTCCATCATGGATCTTTGCAAGAATGATTTTATTGTAAATAGTTTTCATAAGATGAAGCTGAATTTGCTTTATTACTGTTCACGTGTGTGTGGTCTATATTATGTTTAAATGATTTACTAAACAGCTTAAATTTTTTTATAGATTGCATGTTGGCTACTTTAGAGGTATGTTAAATGACAGACCAAACAAAACAAACAACCACACAGACATAAGGGTGCCTGTAGCACCCATAGGTCTGTGCCTGTCTGTCTGTCTACATGTTTTTTATCTATTAATACATGTTTTGGAGAGATAATTAGGAAATGTTTCATCAACTCATCTTGATGTATTTTAATCTCTGTACCACAGAGAACCAGGACTAGGCGTTATTTCACCATACAGTAGAAAAAGTGTCAATCCAGGCTTCTTAATCAGGGTTGATGACATGTCTACTAGTTGTCACCGGTTCAACCAAAGAAGAAAGTTACGTAATACATAATATTGAGCAGCAGAAAAACAAATAAACACTAGAGGTTCAGTAAAGTGATAATGTTTACAAAGAAAACAATTATTAATAGTTTTTATCTAGTCATCTTCATAGCAAAGTGCAGTAAAAAGAGAGACAAATTTGATTTTTTACAAAAATGTGCAGTGGGTTGGCAGTGACCAAACTTTGCTTTTAAGACAGCACCAGTTCTCCTGGAGAACTTGAAAAAGTTGTTCTGCAGACACTCCACCCTGAGACCCTGACCCTCAGACTGGAGGTATTCATGTATCATTCATATTGCTTTCAAACATGCACAGAACTCTGGAGATCTTTCAGACTTTCTCTGGAGGGCCTGTATGTGTGAATGTAAGACCTGCTGAGAATGGTAATGTGCCCTAAACAAAAACTTCATCTCCGCAGCAGAATTCAAACATTGCATCCTGCCTCTGTCTGCTGCACCCCCCTCACCTGAAAGCTCGGAGATTCTGTTTTGTTCTCATTGCTTCTGAGCATAGAATCTCTTGCTGCGTTGTTCATGTGTGACGGGTAAGTTGACATGATCGCTACCAGGCTCTGAAATTAGGCCGCTAAATGAAAAATGGGCAGTTTGACTTGCTTTTTGAAGATGTGCAACCACTTGAGTGGCCTCTTTAGTTCTAGCTGACTAGTGGGGGGTTTTCTTAACTGGCCTCTTGAATGAGAGAAATGTTTTCAAGAAACGCAGTTAATTTCAGTTTTTTAAGTTCACGTGTAACACTCCTGAAGATACTATGACCTGAAAGAAGGAGAATCTTCCAAGATATCAGAATTCATGGCAGATTTCAGGGAGAGTTGGACAAAAGCACATGCCTGCTGGGGAACGATCACCCTTCAGATGGACGCCTTTGTACAGTATGTACAGTAATGAAAGGCTGAAACACTCAATAGCACACTACGGACGATGTGTCCTGTGCCTAGTTGTCCACAACCTGATTCAGGTCAGGATAACCACACATAACTCTGAAAACCTCCATCTGTCATCATCAACCAATCTCATCAACATGGCGCAAATCTTTTGAAAAGTGCTCAGCAGCTATTGGCACGAGGTACAGATTTTAACATCACTTTTAAATGTGAAGACAGAGTCGATATTAGGCCCCCGATTTCTAGTCTGAGGCCTACTGACCAAGAGAAGGGCCTGTTTCCCACTGAGGCAATGGACACCATTAAGGTCTTAAGAGTATTTCAAGCCTCTTAGAGCACACAGGCTGATGTTAAGAGTAAGCTCAAACATA